>OZ030010.1:54079436-54091936 GCA_964023405.1 Apodemus agrarius
AATATATTATACATAATGTAAATATATTCTCAAAGGATGAAATACAAAGGCCTGACAAACAATGTTCAAGATCCTTAGTCATCAAGGAAATGAAAATTAAAACTTCCTTGAGATTTTACTTTACCTTAGTCAGAATGGCCCTGATCACTAAAACAAATGACAGCAAATAATGATGAAGCTGAAAAGAGAACAAGTATTCATTGCTGGTGGAAGTGCAAACTGGTTCAACAACTATGGAAAACAGTGTGGCAGTTTCTTGAGAAGTTGGAAACTGATTTGCCTCAAGATTCAGCTATATACAACATTTGAACATATACCCAAAGTACTCTGCATCCTACTATAGAGATACTTGCTCAACCATGTTCAATGGTGCTTTATTGATAAAAACCAGAAATTGGAAATAGCCTATATAAAAATGACAGAGACTGAGAAATACCAGTAACCTCAAAGAAAAAAAAAACAAAACAAAAACAAAACAAAACAAAAACAAAAAACAAAAAACAAAAAAAACTTTGTTTTTCATCAACTGGCTAATGGATAAAAACAATGTGGTATATTTACACAGTAGACTATTATTAAGCTATAAAAAATGAAATTTGTAAATAAAGGAGTAATCATTCTGAGGTAACCCAGAACAAAAAGGACAAATAATGAATAGATTCCTTTGCTTGTGGATGTTACCGTTCCAGCTTTTCATATGTGTGTTACAGTACGAATAACCAGCGAGATTTGGCACTGAGTAAGTTTGAAAGGGAGAGGAAGAGTCTTCCAATGAAGAAGAAATATAATAGAGTGTCATGGATAGATAAAGGGGAAACTAGGGGCATTAAATAGGGAAGGGGACAAAAGAAAAATGTAAAAGAGAGAATATGGGGAGGAACAACTAATAGTAAAGTCCATTTTGAATACCACATGGAAACCTATTACTACATAATCTTCATATATATACATACATATATAAAAACAAAGTCACAATACAAGTGAGAAGACATTTCCCCACCTAGACATCAGATTACCCAGTGAAAGTACATGTTATATCTTGTTGAGGCATTGCCCAAAGCGGTCTCATATCCCCCCCTCACACACACAATAAAAAAGATAACAAGATATTTCTAAGTGTATTGGTTGCTCTCCACAATCCAATGGTAAGACCCTATTACTGAGAACAACACTTAATTTATTTCATCAAACAAGAAGTTAAACTCATGCCCATGTAGAAACCTATTTCCTACTGATTGGCATTTGTCGTGTTGTAATGTACTCTTTACACTACTGAGGAGAAAGATAATTAATCTTGCTCAGATAAAAACTTGTGACCTTTAAAATTGACTTTCCTATAAAATATACTGGAATAATAATGATATAAATGATATAGTAATAAGCAACGACTTAAAAAAAAGATAAAAGGCCTGCTTCAAAGTATGGAAACAATATATAGCTAAAGTAGACAAGAATCTGAGACTAGATAAACCATGAGCCTATGGGAAAACTTTTGTTTGCTTAGCTTCTAACAGAAGAAAGCATTTAAAAGTTTTCTTATGACATTTTGCAATATGCACAGATCAGTGCACCACTCAACCCTCATCAAAGAATCTTCTTATAGCAGTAAATGGGAAGTAACAAAGACACCCACACTGGATAGTATGTAAAGGTTGAGAGATTTTGGAGCACTTGATAGGATGCCTTTATGGAACCCCTCCCCTCAAGGCTCCAGAATGTAAGCAGACTAGAAAATGGAGAGGTTAAAAGAGTCAGAGTGGGTAAAAGACCACAAGGAAACTGAGTCTTTCGGACACAAAATGACTTATACACATGTGAATTCACAAGAGACTGTGGCAACATGCCCAAGACCAGCAGAAGTTTAATCCAGAAAAATAATGCAGCACTTGAAAGGGGAAATAGACACAAAGCCCCTTCCTTCAACCAGGAAGTGATTGGCAATAGACATCTACAGAAAAATGGAAAATCAGTTTTGTCCAATGGAGTGTCACTCTGTATATAAAACACACTCCTGATGCTCAGGAGTTGGACAATATGAAATGAACTACATGATGGTTCTCTCTCTCTCTCTCTCTCTCTCTCTCTCTCTCTCTCTCTCTCTCTCTGTGTGTGTGTGTGTGTGTGTGTGTGTGTGTGTGTGTGTGTGTGTAAAGGTTTTTTGGGATTTTTGTGTATTGCTTTAGAACTTTTTATTTTATTGGATTACTTTTTGTTTCTTTGTTTTGATTTAAGTTTTATGAGGTTTTTTTTTTGAGAACAAGACAATGAGAGAATTTGAAGGTGGAAGGATATGGACGTAAGAAGGATCTGGGGAGATTTGGAGGATAATAAAATTCATGATCAAAATAAATTGTAGGAAAATGTAATTGAAATATTTTTAGAATATAGTAATTATATATAATAGTGGGCTTCTTAATAAAATTGTGCATGGGTTATTATGGAAACTAATATTAAAATAAAAAAGCACAAATTTTATTAAAGAAGGAGACTCAAATGCACAAATCATCGTATACATCTACATATATACAAATGTATACAAATGAACAAAATTTTCATACACAAAAATGAACCAAAAAGCCCTTTACACATGCTCTCTCTCTCTCTCTCTCTCTCACACACACACACACACACACACACACACACACACACAAACACACACACACAAACACAAACACAGACACAGACAACCATTATATAGTTTATTTCACATTGTCCAACTACTCCTGAGCATCAGGACTGTGTTTTATATACAAACATTCATCACATACACACAACATACAGAAAAATTAAAGTAGATATAAATAAAAACAGGAACAATGAACTCTCCTATTGAAGCTCAGCAAGACCATCCTATAGTACATATGCAGCTCCTGTCAGGAAGCATTTCTTGGCATCCACAATAGTATCTGGGTTTGGTGACTATATATGGGATGAATCCCCAGGTGGGAAGTCTCTGGATGGCCTTTTCTTCAGTCTCTACTCCACACTTTGTCTCTGTATCTCCTCCAGTGGGTATTTTGTTTCCCCTTCTAAGAAGGACTGAAGCAACAATATTTTGGTCTTTCTTCTTCTTGAGCTTCATGTGGTCTGTGAATTGTATTTTGACTATTCTGGTATTTTTTCTATTACAGTCTGTAGAGCTGACTTAGTGGCCATAAATTCTTGAAATCTTGAAAATTTTTATTTCCCATTTTATTATGAATGATAATTATGCTTGTTATAATGGGCTGATACACATGGTATAATGGCTATTCCTGGTGGTCAACTTGACTGTATCTCGAATGAACTAATATCCAGAATTGGATGGCACACCTGTGATCCAGATCTTGAGGCTGGAAGACACAAGTTTCTGACATGGATCTTGTCATGGAGATCTTGAGACAAAGTGGCCATGAAAAATTTAGGCCCAGACAATGTAGTTCCCGCCTTTAATCCTAGGAGATTGAGGCAAGAATATCTCTGAGTTCAAGGTCAGTCTGGGACAAAGCATATCCCAGATCCGGGTATGGTTGTACACACCTTGATCTGGGCCACACCTGCTGCTGGAGGCCTACATAAGGATATTGGAAAAAGGAAAGATGACCGTTTTCAACAGCTTGCACTTACTTGACAGCACATCTGTTAGAACCAACTTCTCAGAAGACCAGCTGAAACAACTAGCCTTGTGGTATTGAGCAACTACTAGATTCTTGGACTTTCCATGCATAGCTGTCCATAGCTGGGTTAGTTGGACTACAGACTGTAATTCATCACAAAAAAAAATCCCTTAATATATAGAGACATTCCCTAAGTTCTGTGACTCTAGAAAACCCTGACTAATATACAGTCTTTTAGAATTTGGAGGACATCAGGCTAGGCTCTTCTGGCTTGCAAAGTCTCCATTTAAAATAATGTGCTATGCTAATGGGCCTGCTTTTTGGTGGGGAAAAGGGGTTTATTGAGTTTACACTTCCACACAGCTGTTCATCAACAAAGGAAGTCAGGCCAGGAACTCAAGCAGGTCAGGAAGCAGGAGCTGATGCAGAGGCCAAGAAGTGATGTTACTTACTGGCTTGCTTTCCCTGGCTTGCTCAGCTTGCTTCCTTATAGAATTCAAGAATACCAGCCCAGAGATTGTACCACCCACAAGAGGCCCTCCCTCCTTGATCACTAATTGAGAAAATGCCTTACAGCTGGATCTCATGGAGGCACTTCCACAACTGAATCTCTTTTCTCTGTGATAACTCCAGCCTATATAGCTATTATAAATAAGGCTGCTATGAACATAGTGGAGCATGTGTCCTTATTACATGTTGGAGAATCTTCTGGGTATGTGCCCAGGAGTGCTATAGCTGGGTCCTCAGATAGTACTGTATCCAGTTTTCTTTTGAACTTCAAAACTGATTTCCATAGTGGTTGTAACAGCTTCCAATCCCACCAGCAGTGGAGGAGTGTTCCTCTTTCTCCCCATCCTTGCCAGCACCTGCTGTCACCTGATTTGTTTGATTTTAGTCATTCTGACTGGTATAAGGTGGAATCTCAAGGTTGTTTTGATTTGCATTTCCCTGATGACTAAGGATGTTGAACATTTCTTTACGTGCTTCTCAGCCATTTGTTATTCCTCAGTTGCAAATTCTTTGTTTAGCTCTGTACCCAAGTTTTTAATAGGGTTATTTGACTCTCTAATTTGAGTCTAACTTCTTGAGTTCATCATATATATTGGATATTAGCCCACTATCAGATGTAGGGCCAGTAAAGATATTTTCCCAATCTGTTGGTTGCCATTTTGTCTTATTGACAATGTCCTTTGCCTTACAATGAAAAAGGTTTGCAATTTTTCTAAGGTCCCATTTGTTGATTCTTGATCTTATACCATAAGCCATTGGTGTTCTGCTCAGGAAACTTACCCCTGTGCCCATGTATTTGAGGATCTTCCCCACTTTCTCTTCTATAAATTTCAGTGTATCTGGTTTTATGTGGAGGTTCTTGATCCACTTGAACTTGAGCCTTGTAAAAAGAGATATGTATAGTTTGATTTGCATTTTTCTACAAGCTGACCACCAGTTGAACCAGCACCATTTGTTAAAAATAATGTCTTTTTTTCCACTGGGTGGTTTTAGCTCCTTTGTCAAATATCAAGTGACCATAAGTGTGTGGGTTCATTTCTGGGACTTCAGTCCTATTCCATTGATCTTCCTGCCTCTCTTTGTACCAATACCATACAGTTTTTAATCACAATTGCTCTGTAATACAGCTTGATGTCAGGAATGGTGATTTCCCCAAGAAGTTCTTTCATTGTTGAGAATAGTTTTTGCTATCCCAAATTCTTTGTTATTCCAAATGTATTTGCAGATTGCACTTTCTAGTTCTATGAAGAATTGAGTTGGAATTTTGATGGGGATTGCATTGAATCTCTAGATTACTTTTGGCAAGATAGCCATTTTTACTATATTAATTTTGCCAATTCACGAGGATGGGAGATCCTTCCATCTTCTGAGGTCTTCTTTGATTTCTTTATTCAGAGACTTGAAATTCATGATATATAGATCTTTCATTTGTTTGGTTAGAGTCACTCCAATATTATTTGTGAAGGGTGTTGTTTCCGTAATTTCTTTCTCACCTGTTTATCCTGAGTAGATAGGAATGCTACTGATTTGTTTGAGTTAATTTTATATCCAACCACTTTGCTGAAGTTGTTCATCAGCTTTAGGAGTACTCTGGTAGAATTTTGACGGTCACATAAGTATCATATGATCTGCATATAGTGATATTTTGATTTTTCTTTATTTTTTATTTTATTTATTTATTTTGATTGTTCAAAACAGAGTTTCTCCGTGTAGCCCTAGCTCTCCTGGAACTCACTCTGTAGACCAGGCTGGCTCAAACTTAGAAATCTGCCTGCCTCTGCCTCCCAAGTGCTGGGATTAAAGGAGTACACCACCACTGCCCAGTGATATTTTGATTTCTTCCTTTACAATTTACATCTATTTGACCTCCTTTTGTTGTCTAATTACTCTAGCTAAGACTTCAAGTACTATATTGAATAGATAGGGAGAGACTGAACATTCTTGTCTAGTCCCTGATTTTAGTGAGATTGCTGCCATTTTCACTCCATTTAGTTTGACGTTGGCTATTGGTTTGCTGTACATTACTTTTACTCTGTTAAGTATGGGCTATTAATTCCTGATATTTCCAAGACTTTTAACATGAAGGAATGCAGAATTTTCTCAAATGATTTTTCAGCATCTGATGAAAAGATCATGTGGTTTTTTTTCCTTTGGGTTTTTTTAATATAGTGGATTATATTGATGTATTTCCATATATTGAACTATGCCTGCATCCCTGGGATGGAACCTATTTGATAGTGATGAATGATCATATGATGTTTTCTTGGATTCTGTTGGCAAGAATTTTATTGAGTAATTTTGCATCAATTTTCATAAGGGAAATTGTTCTGAAGTTCTCTTTGTTTGGTCTTTGTGTGGTTTAAGTATAAACATAATTGTGGCTTCATAGAACAAATTGGGTAGTGTTTCTTCTGTTTCTATTTTGTGGATTAGTTTGAAGAGTATTGGTATTAGGTCTTCTTTAAAGTTCTCATAGAATTCTCCACTAAAGCCATCTGATCCTAGGCTAATTTAATTGGGAGACTATTTATGACTGCTTCTATTTCTTTAGGGGTTATGGGACTGTTTAAATGATTTATCTGATCCTGTTTTAACTTTGGCACCTGGTATATGTCTAGAAAACTGTCCATTTCCTCTGGAAGTGTCACGCCCAGTTTTCTGAGGAACTACCAGACTTGGAACTGGAAAATATCATCCTAAGTGAGGTAACCCAATCACAAAAGAATACACATGTAATGCAATCACTGATAAGTGGATATTAATTAGCCCAGAAGCTCTGAATACTCAAGACACAATTAGCATATCAAAAGATTCCCAAGAAAAGGAAGGAGAGGGCCCTGGTCCTGGAAAGGCTTGATCCAGCATTGTAGGGCAGTACCAGTACAGAAAAATGGGAGGGAGTGATTGGGGAATGGGTGGAGGGAAGAGGGCTTATGGGACATATGGAGAGGGGGGAACTGGGAAAGGGGAAAGCATTTGGAACGTAAACAAAGAATATAGAAAATAAAAATAAATAAAAAAGAAAAGAAAACTGTCCATTTCATCCAGATTTTCCAGTTGTGTTAAGTATATAGGCTTTTGTAGTAGGATCTGATGATTTCTTGAATTTCCACCATTTCTCTTGTTATACCTCTCTTTTCATTTCTGATTTTATTATTTTGGATACTGTCTCTGTGCTCTCTGGTTCATATGGCTAAGGATTTATCTGTCTTGTTTTCTCAAAGAACCAGGTCCTGGTTTTGTTGAGTCTTTGTATAGGTCTTTTTGTATCTATTTGGTTGAATTCAGCCCTGAGTTTGATTACTTCCTGCTCTCTACTCCTTTTGGGTATGTTTGTTTCTTTTACTTTTAGAGCTTTCAGGTGTGCTATCAAGCTACTAGTGTAAGCTCTCTCCAGTTTCCTTCTGGAGTCACTTAGAGCTATGAGTTTTCCTCTTACCACTGCTTTCATTGTTTCCCATGAATTTTGGTATGCTGTGTCTTCATTTTCATTTAATTCTAAAAAAACTTTAATTTCTTTCTTTATTTCTTACTTGACCACGTTATCCTTGAGTAGAGCTTCATCCAGCTTCCATGTGTATGTGTGTTTTCCATTGTTTTTGTTGGAATTTAAGAACAGCCTTATTCCTGAATGATCTGATGGAGTGCATGGGATTATTTAAATCTTCTTGTATCTGTTGAGGCCTGATTTGTTACCAATTATATTGTCAATTTTGAAGCAGGTACCATGAGATGCTGAGAAGAAGGAAAATTCTTTTGATTCAGGATGAAATGTTCTATAAATATCTCTTAGATCCATTTGCTTCATAACTTCTGATGATTTTACTATGTCTCTGTTTTGTTTCTGTTTCTATGATCTGTCCACTGCTGAGAGTGGGATGTTGAATTCTCCCACTATTATTGTGTGGCGTGTGATGTGTGCTTTGAGTTTTAGTAAAGTTTCTTTTATGAATGTGGGTATCATAAAAGAATCCATAGATGTTCAGAATTGAGAGTTCATCTTCGGAGATTTTTCCTTTGACTGATATGAAGTGTCCTTCCTTATCTTTTTTGATAAATTTTGGTTGAAAGTCGATCTTATTCTATATTAGAATGGCTACTTCAGCTTGTTTCTTGGGAACATTTGTTTAGGAAAATTGTTTTCCAACCTTTTACTCTGAGATAGTGTCAGTCTTTGTCACTGAGATGTATTTCCTGCATGCAACAAAATGCTGAGTTCTGTTTATGCTTCCAGTCTGTTAGTCTATATCTTTTTATTGGGAAATTGAATCCATTGATTTTAAGAGATATTAAGGAAAAGTGATTGTTACTTCCTGATATTTTATTGTTAGAGGTGGAATTATGTTTGTGGGTCTATCTTCTTTTGGGTTTGTTGAAAGATTACCTTCATACTTTTTGTAAGGTGTAGTTTCCCTCCTTGGGTTGGCGTTTTCCATCTAATAGTCTTTGCAGAGCTGGGTTTGTAGAAAGATATTGTTAAAATTTGGTTTTGTCATGGAATATCTTGTTTTATCCATCTATGGTCACTAAAATTTTTCTGGGTAAAGTAGCCTCGGCTGGCATTTATGTTCTGTATGACCTCTGCCCAGGACCTTCTAGCTTTCATAGTTCATGGTGAGAAGTCTGGTGTAATTCTGATAGGTCTGCCTTTATATGATACTTGACATTTTTCCTTACTGCTTTTATATTCTTTCTTTGTTCTTTCTGGTGTTTTGACTATTATGTGACAGGATGACATTCTGTTCTGGTTAAGCCTATTTGGAGTTCTGTTGCCTTCTTATATGTTTATGGGCATCTGTTTCTTTAGATTAGGGAAGTTTCATTCTATATTTTTTTTCTTCTATAATTTTGTTGAAGATATTTACTGACCCTTTAACTTGGGAATCTTAGATCTCTTCTATATCTATTATCCTAAGGTTTGGTCCTCTCATTGTTTCCTGGATATCGTGGGTTAGGAGCATTTTGCCTTTTGCATTTTCTTTGACTGTTGCGTCAATGTTTTCTATGGTATCTTCTGCACCTGAGATTCTCTCTTCTATCTCTTGTATGCTGTTGGTGATGCTTGCATCTATGACTTCTGATCTCCTTTCTAGGTTTTCTAACTCCAGGGTTGTCTTCCTTTGTGATTTCTTTATTGTTTCTATTTCCATTTTTAGATCTTGGATGGCTTTATTCATTTTCTTTGCCTGTTTGATTGTGTTTTCCTGCAATTTTTTAAGGGATATTTGTTTCCTCTTTAAGGGCTTCTAACTGTTTATCTGTGTTCTGTATTTCTTTAAGAAAGTTATTTATATCCTTCTTAAAGTCCTCTATCATCATCATGAGAAGTGATTTTAGTTCTGAATCTTGTTTTTCTAGTGGGATTGTGTATCCAGGATTTGCTATGGCTCGAGATTTGGGATCTGATGATGCCAGGTTAAGTTGGTTTCTGTTACTTATGTTCTTATGCTTGCCTCCTACCATCAGATTATCTCTAGTGTTACCTGCCCTCACTACATCTTACTGTACCCTTTCCTTCCTGTGAACCTGGTTGTGTCAGAACTTCTCAGAGTCCAGCTGTCTCTGTGATTCTATGATTCCAGGATCCTGTGATCCTGATATTGTGGGTGTGTCAGAGCTCCTGGGAGTCAAGCTGCTTCTGGGGCCCTGAGATCCTGGTGTGACTGAGCCCTGGAATCCTGGGCATGTTAGAGTACTTGGAAGTGGAGCCTCCCCTGGTTGTTACAGGACTGACTTTTGTTTTCATGCCCAAGGTAAACCAGCTCAGACTGCAAGGTACCTGTGCTACTGATTGGGCAGGGTTCCTACATCCCTGGATTCTGCTGGTCCCAGTTATGTCTAGTGGTATTGGGACAGATGTTATGTCCTCCTCACCTCTGATTGTATGATCCTGGGCATATTAGAGCACCTCAGATCCTATGATCCTGGGCATGCTGGAGCACCTGGCAGTGGAGCTTCCTCTGGATGTTACAGGATGGGCCTGCATATATGTATGAATAAGTCTTACACTCTTGCATATTTTAATATAATTTCTTATTCTGTTCACTAGGTGGTTTATGTGTTGCAGTGAATTCGTTTCTTTTTCTGGTTATTTGGTGCCCTGTAGGGTTCGTGAACTTTGGTAGGGATATTTTCTTTAAACAATACAGCCAATGTCCTAGCTTATGAATAAACCTTAAAAAGATAATTACAACATTCTGGTTTATGAGGAAACATTCTATAGGTTTAAAATTTCTTTTTTGCTAATCTTTTTTTTAATATAAAACATTGAATTCCTCAACTTTATTTATTCTTGTTTTTACCATTTTTTTGTATTTTCTATATTCTTTGTTTACATTCCAAATGATTTTCCCTTTCCAGATTCCCCCTCCCCATTAGTCCCATAAGCCCTCTTCCCTCTGCCCATTCCCCAATTAACTCCCTCACACTTCTCTCTCCTGGTAGTCCCCTACAATGCTGCACCAAGCCTTTCCAGGACAAGGGCCCTCTCCTTTCTTCTTGGGAATGATTTGATATGTGAGTTGTGTCTTGGGTATTCATGGTTCTGGGCTAATATCCACTTATCAGTGACTGCATTCCATGTGTGTTCTTTTGTAAATAGGTTACCTCACTTAGGATGAAATTTTCCACTTCCAAACATTTACCTAAGAATTTCATGAATTCATTGTTTTTAATTGATGAGTAGTATTCCATTATGTATATATACGACATTTTCTGTATCCAATCCTCTGTTGAGGGACATCTGGGTTCTTTCCAGTTTCTGGCTATTATAAATAAGGTTGCTATGAACATAGTGGAGCATGTGTCCTTATTGCATGCCGGGGAATCCTGTGGGTATATGCCCAGGAGTGGTATAGCAGGGTTCTCCAGAAGTCATGCCCAGTTTTCTGAGGAACCCCCAGACTGATTTCCAGAGTGGTTGTACCAACTTACATTCCCACCAGCAGTGCAGGAGTGTTTCTCTTTCTCTACATCCTCGCCAACACCTGCTGTCTCCTGAGTTTTTAATCTTAGCCATTCTGACTAGTGTGAGGCAAAATATCAGGGTTGTTTTGATTTGAATTTCCCTAATGAATAATGATGATGAATATTTGTTATGGTGCTTCTCAGCCATTCGAAATTCTTCAGGTGAAAATTCTTTGTTTAGTTCTGTACCCCATTTTTAATAGGGTTATTTGGTTCTCTGGAGTCTGACTTCTTGAGTTCTTTGTATATCTTGGATATTAGCCCTCTGTCGGATGTAGGATTGGTGATCTTTTCCCAATTTGTTAGTTACCATTTTGTCATTTTGACAGTGTCCTTTGCCTTACAGAAACTTTGTAATTTTATGAGTTTGCATTTGTCAATTCTTGATCTTAGAGTATGAGCTATTGGTGCTCTGTTCAGGAAAATTTCCCCTATGCTCATGTCCTCAAGGGTCTTCCCCAGTTTCTTTTCTATTAGTTTCAGTGTGTCTTGTTTTATGTGGAGGTCCTTTTTCCACTTGGAGTTGAACTTAGTAAAGATAAGAATGGATCAATTTGCATTTTTCTGCATGCTGACCTCCAATAGAACCAGCAGCATTTGTTGAGAAGACTATCTTTTTTCCATTGGATGGTTTCTGCTCCTTTGTCGAAGATCAAGTAACCATAGGTATGTGAGTTCATTTCTGGGTCTTCAATCCTATTCCATTTATCAACCTGCCTGTCATTGTACCAATACCATGCAGTTTTTAACACTATTGCTCTGTAGTATTGCTTGAGGTCTGGGATACTGATTCCCACAGAACTTACTTTACTCTTGAGAATAGTTTTAGCTATCCTGTTTTTTGTTTGTTTGTTTGTTTGGTTTTTTTTGTTATTCCAAATGAATTTGAGAATTGCTCTTTCTAAATCTATAAAGAACTCAGTTGGAATTTTGATTGGGATTGCATTGAATCTGCTTTTGTCAAGATGGCCATTTTTAATATATTAATCCTGCCAATCCACGAGCATGGAAGACTTTTCCATTTTCTGAGGTCTTCTTCAATTTCTATTTTCAGAGAACTGAAGTTCTTGTCATACTGTTCTTTCACTTGTTTAGTTAGAGTCACCCCAAGATATTTTACATAGTTTGTGACTATTGTGAAGGGTGTCATTTCACTATTTTCTATCTCAGCCTGCCTATTCTTTGAGTATAAGAAAGCTACTGATTTGCTTGAGTTGATTTTATAACCAGCCACTTTGCTGAAGTTGTTTATCAGCTTTAGGAGTTCTCTGGTCAAGTTTTTTGGCTCACTTAAGTATACTATCTTATCATCTGCAAATAGTGATCGTTTGATTTCTTCATTTCCAATTTGCATCCCTGTGATCTCCTTATGTTGTCTAATTGCTCTAGCTAGAAATTGAAGTACTATATTGAAAGATATGGAGAGAG